>CM050173.1:88869154-88871654 GCA_027410445.1 Discoglossus pictus | reverse complement strand
GTGTGTCAATGCCAGAAGTGCTTCAAGAAAAATCAGCATGGCCCAGTAATACCAGCTTCACACTGGGACATATTCACTAAGTGTCACATGAATTGTGAAGAAACATTTATTTAATGGCAGATAAGAACCAAAGAGCTCATCTAGTCTGCTCATTCTATGCAGATACAATCTTGACTTAATTAATCCTCAGGATAGTCTTATGCTTAGGCTAGGCTTTAATTCTTTAATATTGATAGTCCTTATCAATTTGATTGGAAGGCTGTTTCATTTACATGTTTGTTTGTATTGTGTGTATTTAATATATTTGTATTGCTTGTAGGTTTTGTTTAATATTTCTGGAAATGTATTACGAGTCAGTGTGAGTTGATGTTGGTTTCTTTAGTATTTCTAAGGACTTTCCATCAGATTTTTGCACACTGTTTTGCTATTAAATAAAAAACATTACATCATATGGAAAAAGACAGAGTGGAAGATACAAGATATTCAGCCAACCCAATGCTGACTGGCACATGATGCAAAATCATTAGAGTGCCAACCGATTATATTATATAGTATTGTGCAAAGAGACATACAACCCGGCTTGGGGTAATTAGGAAGGAGCTTAGAGATCCTATGCAGGCAGCTCCAGGGCTGTATGTGGCCCTTAGACACTTCCCATGTGGCCCCTGCAGTGGGAGAGCATCTCCTTTGCAACAATGCAATTATCTCTTGCACTTTAGAAAATGTATTAACTTATCTCTAAACCTTTATTTCCAATCTATTGCATTTGCCATGTTGTAAAATCAAATTAAAAGGCTGTTTGTTGTTGTTGTTCAGTCCCTCAGTCGTGTCCGATTTTGGGTGACCATATGGACAGCATCACCAAGGCACATATGTCTGTGTTTCTGGTTGTGCCTATCCATATGGTTTTCATGGCAAAGATAATTAAGTGGGTTGCCAGTTCCTTCCCCAAAGCACTGTGATTTGTCTGACCTCTCTGCTATGACCTGTCCATCTTGGGAGACCCTACATGGTATAGCTCACAGCTTCATTGAGCCACACAAGCCCCATCACAATAACAAGGTAGCGATACAGAAAGGGTAAAAGGATTTAAGGGCCACATATATGATTCATCCTTCAAGTGAAGTTGGTTGCTTACCACACTGCTCTGCATCATTCCTATAGGGCCCATTTACAGATGATGTGACATTTCCAACACTCCTCACCTTAGTACATCTGGCCCACAGAGTTTGTTGACAGATAGGAACAAATATACTCATCTAGCCTGCTCGTTATATCTAACTAACCATTTTGCATCCAATATTACTTTGGGCAGCATCATGCATATCTCAGGCATGCTTGAATGCATATCATGCGTATCCCAGACATGTATGACTCTACTGATCTCATCACCACCACTTATACTGGAAGACTATTCAAATTATCTACCACTTCAATTTTAAGTTATTCATTCACCAATACCCCTGAATCTTCTTCCTTCCAAGTCCAAATCATAACCAATGGAGTACAATGAATGTATAATGGCCCAAAGTCACTAAGGTGGGAGGCTTTATCCAACAGCTGTAGGAACCTCTCTCCTTGCAAATTTACCCAGATGTGACCTTTGTACTGGTTCTCCAAGACTTCTTTTATTAGTGATTTTGGGGTTCAACTTTAGAGTAATTAGTAACATCTGTAACAAAAAAAGTTGTGGTTTTATTGGTATATATATATATATATATATATATATATATATATATATAAATTTGTATATGAAGAGTGAGGTAGCCGTGAAAGTCCAGTATTCCAGTATATATATATATATATATAAACTAGTGACTTGCCTGTCAAAAATGACGGGGCAATAACATTTTAAGCCACGGGAATGCTGTTTGACACACAATGTAAATCTGTTTATACTCTTATGACCTTCGGCGCTCATTGCGAGCCTCTCCTCTCGTTTACTTTTGGTCCCATGAGCGCCTTCAGCTCTCATGACAAAGACAGATATATATGTCTATTTTTTTCTATAATTATTAATTAATTAGTTACTTAATAAATGTAATATACTTTACCTCTTTGTAACTGTAACAATCTCTTTTTATTTTCCTGCAGTATACAATGTACAGTTGTCCTGTTGCTGCTGTGAGGAGAAAGTGTCATCAATGTCCCAGCTGTGCATTAGAAATATGCTGCGTGCGCGAGGGCAAACCGTTGGTTTAGTTGTGTAAAGCGCCATTTTAGATTTGTAATGTGTTAGTGTTGTAAAGTGGCGTCATTTGGTGCGAGCATTTTCGTATGTCCCTGGCAAAAGTCGTATGTGCCTGGCTGTGTTTTGCCCATTGCAGGGTCGTGTAGCCTAGTTTTCACTTTTTTAGGCCGCCATTTTTTTCTCTCGCTTAGCCGATTTTCAATTTCCTAAACTCGATAAATTTGACTTCAATTATGGTGCAACCTCATTGGCAGATGTCGTGGCCGTCCCCCCATGCTCTGTGTGTTTTTTTGTAATTTTATTTTTTGG